>BLKM01012018.1:478625-524540 GCA_013340265.1 Coptotermes formosanus
CCTGCTGGGTCATCTTTAGGGAGAACTTTCCGTTACTGTTACACCAGGGTTGCACTTTAAAGTTGAGTAAGAATGTGTTAGGCCCGGACCGCGGAGGGTTCACGCCTCCAAAAACAACGCAGTACACAGTCAACAGCACATTCTCACTCAACTGTAAAGTGCAACCCCAGTGTAATGGTAAAGAAAAGTTCTCCCTGAAGATGACCCAGCAGAGTCGAAACATGTAGGAGTTTGTTACGATTGATGATAAAGCTCTCTTTGTCCATTTGTTGGTGATTAGTGTTTTTGTATGATATAGTGCGCGGACATGGAACACATTAAGTTAGTATCATAAAACCACACAAAAACATAAGTAGAATTACATTTGGTAGTTGAATTAAATATCAGCTATTTACTTAGCAATTCTGCTCCTACATAATATTTTTCTTAAATTTAACGACATTCCTATTATTATTAAGTTGTTGCTTTTGTTCTTGCCCCTTGTCACAGGCCTTTTCTCCCCGGTACTTCTTGTCTTGAAACAACGGTGATCCCCACCGCTCAGGCTTCAAGTTTCAGACTGCAATACTTCCCATGATGTTTCGAGCATAGCTGTCTTTTGTGGTGAATCTATTGAATATTTTCCTAGTATGGCTTCCAAATTCTTCTTGAAAACCTTTTACTACTATTCCGCTGTCTCCAACTGTTACCGGTATAATCCTTTCTTTGATACACGTGCATCGAAAGCTACAACACTTCGTTCGCCTCCTCTTGCCTGCATCGGATTCGTTTATACCAGTTCTTTCATTATTATTATTATTATTATTATTATTATTATTATTATTATTATTATTATTTGGCTTGTATTGCATGAATCGTATAGTCTAATTTAGGTGCTGTATAATACAACAATTTAAATTTTTTGTTGCTTTGCATGTTGTGTTGTTTTGTGCGTTTATTCATCTGTGTCATACATTTTGAGTTAGTTTAGTAACTGCCTACTGTCCTGTTAAACTAGAAAGTTAGTAAATGAGAATTAAATTATACTTAATTGTTAACACTATTATTATGGTAACCCGATTAAACTTGATCAATTGTATGATACAAACGCAGCATCATAAACACACCACATTTCTAAGACCGGCTCTACGTCCTCAGATAAAAAGGCAGGATCTCCCTTCTCTGTTGGGCCCATTAAAGATAATGTGCCCTAGAAAGTCTACTACACTGAACAGATTAGATTCGCATTCCCCCTTTGTTGCCCAAGGACGGAGACAGAACCCGTATCCGAAAGATCATATTATGAGAATTTATTTTGGTAATACAATAGATAAGAACAACTGAAGTGCCATATTAACCCCTTCAAGACGAAGCGTATCTGTTTTATATAAGGACTCAGTGCGTACCGCGCTGTAAACACTCTCCACTTTAGTTATAAAAACCAATTTCTTAATGTTTTATAAGGCAAAAGTTTCTGTTTGTTCTGAGATCCGTACAAAACACATAAACGTAATGTGGGCACCACATAGAATTTTTTAATGTTAAACCTGGTCGTACGTAAAGTTACCGCTAGTCTTTAAAAGTTTAATGATAATCCCATACAAGTCACCAGGTCTACGTGCAATTTGAGGAACTGGCGTTTGAGAGAACTCGGAGCCTCATGGAAGGCCTCCAACCCTAGTACAATTTGTACTCAGTTTCTGATACGAGTCAATACATCATCAACGTCTTGTGTCTGAAATCTATACGGCAACTTTTGAGTTGAAGACAGTCAGGAAGCAGAAGTCGCCACGTTACAATGTAACGTGTTGGTGCGTCCCTCAGCATTTTAAGTTAGGATGAATGAAAAATGGAAAAAGAAGTGACAGTGATAAATAATAACAACCGCCGTATTTGGCGCCAGAACATGACATCTGAAAGCAAGGAGACTTCAGTGAATAGTATGTCGTAGTCTCAACTTATTACGAAATATCACTTCGCTTCTCAAAAACTAACAATCAAACATATCAACAGCACAAAATCTCATGTATCTACCTAGCATTACTAGACAAGATGAAAGGGTAGGACACAGATTTATAGCTCACTGATTTCGATCCTTTCTCACACGCACATGCCAGTAACAAAAACACAATGCCAAAGTTTCCTCCTCTTACATTCAATACCTTACTTGTTAAAATTCCCGGCATGTTCACACGATCAAACCCTATCAAAGAAACCACTGAAACCATTAACTTCGCTATTAATTGCTAAGGACCAACAACCATTAAAGAGTAAAAGATATATTAGTAAATAAACAAGGATTTAAATTACCAGTTGCATGACGACTCGCCTTTGTAATGGAAGAGCCATCGTTAATCATCTGAGATGAAAGCAACAGCTTCTGACGCAATAGAAATCAAGTTTCGTAGAAGAACGCTCGAGTAATTTGTATCTATGTCGGACACCACACGCATTATTATTGCGAGAATAAGAGCACAGTTAGTCAGTAAACTCTGGTAAGCTATATATAATAACACCCAATGTATTAACCCTTTAAAGACGAAGCGTATCTGTTTTATATAAGGACTCGGTACGTACCGCGCTGTAAACACTCTACACTTCGGTTATAAAAACCAGTCTCTGAATGTTTTATAAGGCAAAAGTTGCTGTTTGTTCTGAGATCCGTACAAAACACATAAACGCAATGTGGGCACCATGTAGAATTTTTTAATGTTAAACCTGGTGGTACGTAAAGTTACCGGTAGGCTTTAAAAGGTTAAGCAAAAGTGTTAGACGTACGTTTCATCTGTGACCTTCACACTTCACTCACAACATCATACAAATGTTCAGAGACGGCACAGTACTTTACTGTTGTCTTGTCGATTCATTAACTTAAGTTACAAAGATGCCTGCGATTTTAGACGTTGCGTGCTTTAGGTATAGCTTCAAATACAAAACAGTGAAAAATGCCCTGTCTGCAGGAAGAACTGCTTTTAACGCTCAACCGACTTGACCGATGCAAAGTCTCAGGCTATAGTACGAACCTCCACACTTTGGTGAGTAAGTGCAATAATCACCTCTGTCAGATACTGAAGGTGCATCGGGTTAGACATGCCAGGCAGAAGGAAATACACCCAGCTGAACTAACAGTCCTGGTACCTCAGATTAGTGCCTCCAGGTTGAGATCGTTATAGGGAAGTTGAAGAAATATAAATCACCAGGCACGGACAAAATTTAGGCAGAACTAATCCAAGCAGCCGAAACCCGTGGCCGCGCGGTGTAAGGCGTAGGTCTGCGGCCGAGCGCTAGCTGGGATCGTGGGTTCGAATCCCACAAGGGGCATGGATATTTGTCTCTTGTGAGTGCTTGTGTCGTCAGGTAGAGGTCTCTGCGACGGGGCCCATCCCTCGTCCAGAGGAGTCCTACCGACTGTGGTGTGTGTCAGTGTGATCAAGTGCAAATAAACGACCTCGACACCTACTGTGAGTAGGTAAAGGGGTAAGGACTACGAAACGAAACTAATCCAAGTAGTGGATAGAAATATTCCATCTCAAGGTCTATAAACTTACTAACACTATTTCGAATACGGAATAATTGCCTGAAGGGTGGAAATAGTGTATTAATTTGCCTGTTTACAAAAAAGGCTGATAAAAAATTCCTGCACTTATCTATGTATATCACTTACCAACAACGTATATAAAAATTTCTACATTTTTCTCTCATACATGGACGAAATAATGAGGGACAGCACTGCGCGTTTCAGCGTAATCGGGCAACGCGGTGTAAATCAGATCTTCGCCCTTCTGGGGCATTAGGCAGCGTTGATTGGTAATTACCGACGTTTCAGGACAACCTATCGGTCCCGAAACTTTTGTAATTTACCACCAATCTACGCTGCCTTACGTCCCACAAGAGTGAAGATCTCAGGGCAAATGCTGATCCGACATTCCACATTCGTCATATGCTTGAAAAAAGAAACACTAGAATAAAATATAGCATTACTTAGGCTATTTAACGATTTAAAGAGACCCTGTGATAGTTCGGTAAAACCACGAAACAGTTACATCGGTTAAGGTTAAAATTAAAAATAACGGCTCAACACGTATCTGGCACGTTTCATTTTCAGCACGTTCTGTACAAAGGGATGGCTTATCACCGCTGTTTCTCGAATTTGTTTTGGAATATGCCCCTGGGAAGGATCGAAAAACTAGAGGTGACTGAAACTGAAAGGGACATATCAGCTTCTGGTTTACGCTGATGATGTTAATTTATTGGGCGGAAATCAAAGAACTACAAAGGAAAACATAACTTGGTTTCAGCATTCCCTCTAATTCTTTTTACAGCAGCGCGGACCTGCTACTGCTCTGAGCAGAAAATTTCTACACTGCACGGCACTTTAAAAGTTTTTTGTAATTCGCATTATAAAAAAATTCCAGCTGCGCGGCAACAATTCAGTGTGCACGGGAGCATTTCGGTTACTGCACAGCCGCGCACCTGCGCAGCTTAGAGGGAACACTGCTTGGTTTACAAGAAAATGCTGAGAATATTTAATTTATGTTCATGTCTCGTCAAAACACTGCAGGAGAAAATCACAGCATAAAGATGGCAAATATATCCTTCGAGAATTCGAAGAACATTAAACCATACGGAAATGACACTAACGAATCAATTGCATGTACTCATATGGGGATATTAAGAGCACATTAAAATTCTTGTAATTCTTGCTAACATTGTGTTCGGAAACACCTTGCTTTCTCGTCTGCTATCCTGAAGCGTACATATTAATATGTACAAAACTGCGATGTAGCTTGCTGTTTTGTATGGATATGATGAAACTTGCTGCTTCATACTAAGGCGAGAGAGTGTACTGGGAATGCTCAAACAACTGATGCTGAAGAGGATATTTGGACCTAAAAGCTGGAAAAAGTTCATAATGTAGAGTTTCACGTAAAGTACTCTTCGTCAGATATTCTTATGATGAGATCGATGTGGGTGAGCACAACGGGTCACGTGGTACGCACTGTGGTGAACGGAAATGCACACGGGTTTTGGTTTAAATACCTGAAGGAAAAAGATCATGTGGCAGACCTATGTGTAAATTGGAATGGCCTCAAAGTATATCTTTACAAATGGGATGGAATCGTATGGTGTGATACGGGGGTGGAAAGATCTATCTGGCTCAGAGGAGGACAAGTGACGGGTTCTTATGTACACAGTAGTGAACTTTAGTGATCCATAAAACGCGGAGAATTTCTTGAATGTGTCATCCTGAAGGACTATGCTCCAGGAGTTATTCAGCTAGACATTTGGAATTTAATGTGATATCTAAGGACAAGTAAGTACGTGTAAATTACCACTGTTTCTCACATCCATTCAAATTAGCAGAATTACAGCACAATGACCAGCCACGCTCATATGGCGATGGAATCGAACGGTTCTTTAAGCGAGCGACAGTAGGAAAAACTGGTCTCAAATGAATTAATTTTGAAATTATCGTTAAAGCAATCGTGTTACTGCTGGTCAAACTGTCCGCTTATCACATGTACTACAATAACGTATTAAGAACATTAAATTGCCTTTGTTATGACTGTTGTAAACTGAATCGGGACACCCGTCCGCAAATTTGATTCAACGTGCAAATTCATTTAACATTCATTTAATTATTCAGGTACTTATTTTATTAACATGATTAGTATACTGAAAATCCTGATTAATAAAATCAGTTAACCAAGCAACTAACACAGCATTCACAGTGGTGTAGAAATACAGAATCCACAATTTTAGGAAAACAGGCATTTGTCAGTAGTCTCTGATGTGCATTTAAGACAACAAAATAAAATTTTTAGTTTCTCGTGATGGTGCCTGCGAAGATTACCATCGCCCAGGACGTGGCGCCATGTAAGCTGTTCGAAATTTACCGGATAACATGGCACTCGCTACGGACTGGACGGTCCAGGAATCGAATTCCAATGGGGATGAGATTTTCCGTAAAATCCACAGCGGCCTGGGGCCCACCCAGCCTCCTGTACAATGGATACCGTGTAGTTCCCGGGGGTAAAGCGGCTAGAGCTTGGTGCTAACCACCCACTCCCTACCTGCGCCGGGTTGTGAATAGTATGGAATTCTACCTCCATCGCCCCTCTGTGCCTCCACAGACATGTGATGCGGTGACCCTCCTTTTGCACGGCACTGAACCGAAGAAGCTAATCCTTTCATTTTGAATGTTTTCACCCGTCACTTATAGAACTACCACAATCATCATCATCATCATCATCATCATCATCATCATCGTCTTCGTCGTCGCTATCACCACCACCATCATCATCATATACAATACGACATAAATTAACGAAAACAGACAAAACTTCTTGAAAAATGAATTGAAAAGGTAACAAACATTATTATTAGTAAGTATATTTAAAATAATTGATCTAGTAATCTAAAATAAATTACGACTGGTTACTAAACCAATCAAAACATTCGCAGATGTTCACGGGTAATTACAGTGTTGATCTGGATCCCACAATAACAGGGCGAAAAATTAACAGCAAGCGTCTAACACATCAGTGATATTTGTCACACTGATGTCCTCTAAAACTATGTTCGCTCTGTCATAATCACCAAGTTACGCGCTTTAATTAATATCCAAATCTTGCGAAAGTTATTCAGTAGCTGCCTTCAGTTCACGCAATTTTGAAGTACATAGAAAACCATCTCTTTCCACGTCTGTCACCCCATCTCATTTTCACAATTTTCCTGAACTATACAACGAAAAGACACTGAATAATATCTTTTCTCACTTTGAAATGCAGCTTACCCCTTCCCATTCCCTACATACATAACTCTCCCATCTTAAATCGTAAAATGTTGACAGAATGTTTACGCACACGACTCATCGAATGGTAAATATTTCTTGGGCATATAATAATTTCCCATTTATAAGGAAACTCACGAAGGTGAACATTCAAACTTATACATAAGCTTGCATCCTCTTTTACATAATTAAACGAACTGACACTAAACGAAGCTAAGACATAGTGTTTCGAAAGCGACAAGACATATCTACACTTTAACCTACCAAACTGCTGAGTAAACAAGAGGCGTATTCGTCCGCCCGTTGGGAAGTTCTAACGATGAATTATTTAACATAACATAAACGTAAGAACAAAATTAAAATTCGCCTTTCAATTTGATGCTTTTAATTTTGTGACCTGGATATCAACAATACAGCTGTGATCTTCCAACTGCCTTCTGACCTAAATCATCTGCAGAGCGGCAAGAGCAGATTTCTGCCGTTCTCCTTTCACTCTCCTCAAATTTGTGTTAGGAAAGCAAAGTAGATGAATAAGGCAGAAACCAAGCAACCGTCTTTAGAAATCTTTCTCTTCCCCTTATATGAAACCTCCAACATTCCACTTTAATTAAATATCCTCACCTCCACGTCTTCCCCAACCCTCGTCAAGACTTTCGCCTCAGACCATATCTTCACGAAACTCTTCAATTTGTCACGGTCCAGCTAACAACAGACCTTTCCCTTCCCTTGCACAGTTAATGTTTTAATTTGCCGGGAAGACCGACAAGGGGGGGAGGGTGGGGGGTGGGAATTGTGGTGGGAAGCAAGAATGATGGATATCCGCCCTTATTATAAGCAGCCGGGGCACTGTAACTAGAAATACTTTGTCAACTCTTAACCAAGCCAATACGTCAAGCACTCGAACCACTTGCATAACAAGCTCATAGGTAGGGCGTGAAATGTTACTTGAATACGGAGGTCGCAGTTCCAGGTCATAAAGACGCTGAATGCCAGTCAGTTTGAGCGTGTCATGCTTTAGAGAAGAACCTTGACGGCACAGTGACCAAGGTATTTGTCCTGTACCTCTTATTATTAATCATGCCGCAACTAGTAACATTTGGTCGTTATAAGACAAGCAAAGCTAATATACGAAAATAAAAATGTATAGGCCTAAATGTTATACATATGGTGATATTAACCCTTTGAAGCCTAGCGGTAACTTTACGTACCACCAGGTGCAACACTGAAAAATTCTGCATGGTGCTCACATCGAATTCATGTGTTTTGCGTGGATCTCAGAACAAACAGCAACTTTTGCCTTACACAGCACTAACAGACTGGCGTTTTTTACGGAGTTAGTGTTTACAGCGCGGTACGCACTGAGTCCTTATATAAAGCAGATACGCTTCGTCTTTAAAGGGTTAATATGCGCAATATGTCGAAATAATCACATTCATTACGCACTGGTTATTGTGAGTGACAGTGTATGCCGAGTGCACCCACAGACACACAAAATATAAGCGAGCATACAAGACACAGTATCCTTAAAGCTTAGCGGTTCCTTCATGTACCATCAGGTTTGACTTTCAAAAATTCTAGGTTCTCCCAAAGAGGGCATTTACGTGTTTGTATGGGTGTCAGTACAGACAGGGATTATTTCCTTGTACAGCACAAACTGTTCGATTTTTATAGCCGAGATGCAGTGTTTACTGCGCGGTACGAACTTAATCTTCAACTACAACCTAATTCAGGTTAATATAACTCTTTAAATGGTTAAGGGCAATTTTTAATATAATCCTCCTATCCACGCCTAAGTCTTCCAAGTGGTCTCTTTCCTTCACATTTCCCAACCAACCAACACACTGTATGGATTTCTCGCATCCCATGCAATTCTACATGCCCCGTCCATCCCATTCTGCTTGACTTTACCATGCGAATAAAGCACGGCATTAAAATCTAAAATGTGGACCTGAATTACCACCAATGTGCACAAGGATAGCAGTTATTCTCATCCGAGTAGAACAAGAACCGTCAGACTCAAGCTATGGCCGTCATCATTCAGGGGAAGGAATCTTCAGTCTTCATGCTTTCTAACGCAGTACAACATAGGCCTATATATACGTACACATACTTTCCAGAGAAATACAAATTAGGCGTAAATAATCATAAAGTATTTTCTTCGTTAGTATCTTACGTATAATTCTGACGACAAACGACCGAGAGCATTGATTCACTGCTTTGTCAGCTATGACAGCCCCTGAATGTATTAAACCCTTGAGAAAACTGGAGTGTTTTGTTTTCTTCTTAAAGTAGAATAAATGATATGACAGTTGGAGGGGCATTATCTTACGTGTATACATGCACACTTTTTAACCATATTAAATAATTTAAGAATGTACCTAAATACAAATTCTCACACCAGTTCTTACCACATTGAAGCCTCATATTCTTTCATTAACCTTTTAAAGCCTAGCGGTAACTTTACGTACTACCAGGCTTAAATTTAATCAATCCTCCATGGTGCTCACATTGTGTTTATGTGTTTTGTACTTATCTGGGAACAATCCGCAAATTTTACCTGACACGTCATCAAATGATTGGTTTTTTAAACTGAGGTGGAGAGTGTTTACTGCGCGGTACGCCCTGAGTCTTTATATTAGACAGAATACATTTCGTCTTTAAAGGGTTAAATTATATATCGTGTATAAAAATTCAGTTCCTATGTCAAGAGAAAAAACTCCGTCTACACTACAAAGACAAACAAATGAATAATATACGGAATTAATCGTACTTATTGTAAGAAGCATACGAAACAAATAAAGACGCTGTGTGTATAAAACGCATGATTTTCAGTATTACAGCGCGTTGTACATATAGTCACCAATGGCTATTAAAGCATTAAATTAATTTACTTTAATTTAATTCATTTAATTTATATATTGATTTAACAGACAGACTACTACACGTACAAGAGTGATATCACATCGTACTAAGCTGGTGAGGTCAACGTTTATTTCGTTTCCTCGTAATTTGCTTATGGACACTGTACATAACTCAGCTCATAAAGTCCATGCCTACCTAATGTCTAGTCTTCACGTTTTGGATCAATGAAACACTAAAACATCCTAGCTCACTGCCATGCCCTAGGATATGCCGGGTTATATTCTACACTGCACGAGACCTAAACACACTAAACAACTAAGGTCATTCGTACAACACCTATCTCAAAACACCGCAATATCTCGAATTCAGAAAATGTTTCCATAAGCCGCCTTTCCATCTGTGTTGCAAGTGACTTTATTACCACCAATAAAGAAAGTATCAACATTTTACGAGCAAATATTAGAAGTAACGTCAGGCAGTTAAAGGACACGACCGGCAGAGAGTGTAGGTCTAACTTTACGAAATGTCTGTCGTTAGGTTCATAGCTTATATTGCTCGCGTCTGTTGAGTGTCATACAGCGCTAGGCCCATCGGCTGTCGGTTCCACCGCAGGTGCCTGCATAATGCAAATGTTTCTTAAGGCCCTAGTTTACAACCCCTCGCAACAGTATTAGAATATCTATATGTGTCTCTTGGTCTAATTACTTACATTTACTTTCAACGCTATTCGCGTATTTTGCTCCTTATGGATTTTGGTGGGGAGACCTGAGGGAAGGCGACCACTCGGGAGACCCAGGCTTAGATGGGACGATAATATTAAAATGTATCTTCAAGAAGTGGGATGGGGCATGGACTCGATTGAGCTGGCTCAGGATAGGGACAGGTGGCGGGATCTTGTGAATGCTGTAATGAACCTCCGGGTTCCATAAAATGAGGGGAATTTCTTGACTAGCTGAGAATCTGTTAACTTCTCAACAAGGCCTCTGCTCCATGGAGTTAGTTAGTTAGCTAGCTAGTTAGTTAATCCCGTCCTATGCACGACCTTTTTCAAAAAGCTGAGTTACGGATGTGGCGACCTTCTTGAGCGTGACTGAGAAAAATCACAGCAGTATTCACGGTTGAGCGAAAGTTCAAGTGTCACTGGAAGATGGCGTTACACTCAACTAAACTTTAAACAATATTTTCAGAGGCCTGAATACTGAACCTGAAATTAGTCAGCTTCTTCTGCATACGTGGAACACATCTTCCAGCCTGTTGCAATTTAGAGTTAACGTCCGAAGCTGCGGGGCAGTACAAAGCCCGTTGACTTTTCAAAGGGAAAAATTTGGCAATTCCATATCTAGCTGTGACTGACAAAGGTAACAATTGTCCTGATACACTCATTCATAATTACTCTTGACAGAAATTGCAAATAAGGATTTCACTGAACCTGTCTTCCACGAACTTGAAACGTCCTTGAAAAACAGCATAACAAAATAAGCGGTTCTTTCACATACAAATAATTTTTATTGGTAAAGACCGATGCTGCAGTACTGACTGAAGCACAGGCAGATACTCGTCCAGTGCTTGATAACGAGTGACTCTTCGGTAAAGAATGACTTTGCTACTCGGGGCTGAATTTTAACTCTAAAGCTGTTATCTAAGTTACACAACATGTAGAAAGTTCGTTGAACCTCTTGGGCGGTGGACCAGACCAACGCAACGCCACTGTCCGCACGGGATAACAAAACCACAAAAGACGATTGGGAATCTAACCCATGACGCCGGTGCTGTGCCGCAAAATTAACTTCTATCCATAATGTTAATAAACTGTCATTGAATTTATAGATATACGTTCTAACGAAATATTTATGACTATCAAGGCCTGACAACCTCATGCACTAATAATAATAATAATAATTATTATTATTATTATTATTATTATTGTTGTTATTATTAAAAGTGAAGGTAAAGCAATCCCATTACAGGCCTATGCAGGCCCTGAGGGTTCCAGGAGGTCGAGGCTCCCAGATTTCTAGACAATTGGCACTTGAAGGTGGTAGGTTGTCAGCCATACGCACCGGCCGCGTTTACCCCCCAGGAAATATTCCTGGTACTCATTTCTGTTAGAGGCTGAGTCGACCCCAGGGCCATAGTGCGACCGACAGGATTATGCCAATGAAAAATTCCAGTGGCACCATCAGGAATCAAACCCGCGACCTACCGGATTGTAGCGCAGTGCCTCAACCAACTGCACCACCGCGGCCCCTATAATTATTAACAATAATAATTATTATAATTATTACAATTATTATTATTATTATTATTATTATTATTACAAAAGTTAGCATCCAGTTATTTTGTTAAGGTCATCGTTTTCGTTAGACATTATGCTTTCTTACCTAGACTCCAAGTGACGTCAGATACACCACAGCAGACAACTGTTATTCCTTTGCTAACCTCGGCAGATGTTTTCCGTTGCAGCTAGAACAGTGCGTCTGGACGAGCACAGCAGTTTCACGGTCGAAGGAAAACAAATTTATGGAGAAACAGCGCAAGAAATACGAAAATGACACGAATCAGAGGCCTACCAAGAACATACACGTACAAGATAAAAGGGAATTATGCTTCTCTACCATGCACCGAGCATGGGAATTCAATGGTTACTGGAAGATCCCGCGTATAGGCTACGTCTTGGCGCACAGAACGACTAGACTGAGTTTTGTAGCGGTTTTCCTCTGTTGTTCCTGCAATATGTCGTTACAGACCTCGGCAGTGTCCACGCTTACTAACGCTGGCAATGATGTTCTCGTTACCACGGTTAATATGATCATAAAGTTTTCAAGTTTATCATAAAAGTTTCCGTGGTTATACCTTTGGTTTGTGACAAGTCTCGCCGGCATTAAGTCTAGAGGTTCTACACGCTGTGCCTAGGACAGCATGCGTATTGAGACATTAAAGACCACTACATGAACAATGCCACTATATAAAATCCTAATACATACTCGTACAACGCTTGGTTTGTGAATGAAGTCACACCTGTGTTGGAAGTACAGGTCAGGGTGGAAAGCAGATATTGTCGACATATTGAAACACGGGTATACATGTCGCAAAGCCATAATTAACCCTTTAAAGACGAAGCGTGTCTGTTTTATATAAGAACTCAATGCGTACCGCGCTGTAAACACTCTCCACTTCGGTTGTAAAAACCAATCTCTTAATGTTTTATAAGGCAAAAGTTGCTGTTTGTTCTGAGATCCGTACAAAACACATAAACGCGATGTGGGCACCACGTAGAATTTTTTAATGTTAAACCTGGTCGTATGTAAAGTTACCGCTAGGCTTTAAAAGGTTAACAAACAATATTTCCAGGAAAATAGTAATATATAAGTAACAATGTAGTGACTTCGTCATCGTGAATCAATCAACATCCGATGACAGAGAGCATGGATTAACGTTATTACAGTTAATCCTATCATGCGACACTGCGCATAATACAAGCTGTTAAAGAAGTCTAATATATTACAAATAAACAAATAAATAAACAAATACCGTTGTGTAACTCTGTGCGGCATTCTGAAAGATTCCTAGGTACGTCCTGAGTCGTTGAAAACTAAAGTTTAAGTTTCTTATAGTAAAAATACGGAATAAACACGATTTATACTCAGCAGAAAGAAAATCATTCTCCAGCCAGCCACAAACTCGTTGCTGCCGCCCGTTGTTATTTCTGAAACACAACTGCATCGCTAGGAACGTTTGGTGTTCAATAATTTAACAAAACATCCCCCACACTTCACTTTGAACATAACAGCTTTGTTGCTGACGGAATGTGAAGGAACGCGGAGTATGCAGCAGGTATGTATCTAAGATCGACAATCTGCTAGAACTAGAGTCTCTGGGAATTTACGCATACAGTAGGCTTAATGTTCTAATAGGTCTAACAAGATTTCAAGCCTAGCAAGCAAAAGTTTCAAATTTCTCAGCACCAGACCTCTTGTAAGCACGCACGTGTAGCTACTAACCCGTTCTTTCTCCAGAGACCATTCCAGCTGCGACACTTTAACTTCTGCTGTATGTTCAAAAGCCTTGGTCTTACTTAAGTTCCTGTGGGAAGACTTGGGAGAATTATTAATATTGCTTTTTAGAATCTATGTGACTGAATATTTCAAAGTTGAACTCCTTCAGACACACGTGAGTGTGGGCCATGTGTCGCCTGACGCAAAAGCGATAGTCACATGGGATCAACGGCACGTCCGGGAGACTCTAAACCTCTGCACGTTATGGTCTCTTTGACGGAGAGATTTCGACGTTTCCGTAAGGTAAATTTTCGTTATAGAATTTCCAAACCTCTTCCGACTCCACAGACCAATTTAGAGGATATGCTGAAGAAAAATTTTTTTAGTGTTGTAATGAAAACGATTATCAGACGAGCAAGGACTGCTGGTATTACCATTTAGGCATTCATCCATCCTTACTTAGTATAGAGATTTATATGTTATTTAACCCTTTCAAGACGAAGAGCATCTGTTTTATATAAGGACTCAGTGCGTACCGCGCTGTAAACACTCTCCACTTCAGTTGTAAAAACCAATCTCTTAATGTTTTATAAGGCAAAAGTTGCTGTTTGTTCTGAGATCCGTACAAAACACATAAACGCAATGTGGGCACCACGTAGAATTTTTTAACGTTAAACCTGGTGGTACGTAAAGTTACCGCCAGGCTTGAAAAGGTTAATGAGGCTGTATCAAGTAACAAAGTTTTCAGAATGTAACATTTTCTGTTGTGCCTCTTACACAGTTAATATAAATACCCTTAATACAAAAAATGTCGTTATTAAAGAAAAAAATATTTTTCGGTACAGGATTTTGATGGTTTACATATGTACTTAAACCACTGTTACTTTCGCCATGCGGGTATTCACATTTTTCTTACACAACCGTAAGTCCACTACCATAAATAAATTTAGGAACGCTTGCCAAACTGTTTCCGTCCAAATCACTTTTACGCACCAAAAAAGTTTTTCTAAACAATTACATACGCTAACAATAGACACTAAGTCCAGGTGTTCCACCACTGAAATAGAGTAATGGAGTTCCGCAGAACGCGTCATTACCTTCAAATCAACGCCGAAATGAAGAAGTCTGGAAACTACTGCCCTATTGTACATCATAACTGAAGGAACGTTGTCACATGTAAAGTGTATTTCATTATTTAATATGTTATAACCCGCACGAAAAACTCCCGAAGTAAGTTCCGCATTTGGTCTGCGATCCACGCCTTTCACATCTACTAAAACTGAACCTGCACACCCATTCCTTTCAACTGAATGGAGTCTTACATGAACACTACGCATGACAGAGCATCTCACCAGTGACGTATCAGAAATCCTGGACATTTTATCCTTTAAGAATAGAGATTCATGGCGCTTTGCTTACACACTTAAATTCCCTCACTTGAAGTTTTAACAGGACCCTTCTATATATTTAACTGTGACCTTCAAGCCCTTAATGAAGGCTTGCAGTTATCGATTTGCGACAGGTGAAAATATACCTACCGGGTTGGTGTTGTGTACCGCCAGCTATTGCACTCGCTAGAGGATAACTGCCATTATGAACTCACTGGTGATCATCAATATCATTACCAAGAGATTATTACATCAGTTATTAGGTAGTTACACCGCCTTAGTTCTGTGCCTAACTTTAACAATCTTCTTCGAGAAATACCTTCAAATAAAACTAGATATTGCAATAAAGACTGCAACGGTAAAAAGAGGGTAAGAAAAATCTAAAAGCGGCGAGTCATAATACTAACACAAGCGGTCCAGCCAACAGGGAGACAACGAAACAAAATAAGGAAGTTTGTAGGAGAGATAACTTATTAGGAGTTTTACAGTCGCAAAGGCGGTCATAACGTTTCCCGCTTTTATGGAACCTGGCCTTAAATTACCGCTTTGCATTTGACCCTATCCTGGACATGTAAAATCAAGTCCACACCCTTGCACCCACTCTGTATGACCCGGCTTTAATATAAGATCCTTATCTACTCCTGCGCCTCGCAAATGTTCTTCCTCCTTGTCCCCTTGTAATTAAAACTGTTTATCCAGCACTCCTTACACGTTTTCATTTCGTCTCTGCCATGGTATACACGTAGCAATTTATTTTACATGTACTGATAAAGTGAGTGATCCCAGCGTACAGGGACGCGAAATTTACTACCAAATCCTACGTGTATAAAAGTATGACTTTGATTATTTTCTTAATTTCCAGGCTAATTTCAGCATAGCGTTGTGTCACATCCTCTTCCAGATACACTCATCCCAACGCATCATAAACAAGATTAATAATTTAATAACTTACGATATATGTATGTCTACTGGATTGGTTATTGTCTACAGAACACAGCTTCTACAGAACACGTCGACAGAAAACCAAGCCAAAATTAATCATTCTTTTTACCGTATTGGCTCGCATTCAATCTCGAACCTCGACCGGGCACAGATACGTATACCAGACAGCAGAGCATCAAGTCGTTAGTGGCACCCTGAAGATTGGGCAAGAGTCAGTCTCCGAAACATCGGAACATTTTTACTCTTTGACGAGACTGTCTGAGAAGATTTTACCAAACGGATGTTTACTTTGACCATCATAGGACACACATAAACATATTCTGCGTGAAAGTGTAAGGAACCTTATCTTAACAAATGAGGTAAAGTATAGCAGAACTGTTCGATAACTGACTGGTAACTGTAAGTGCTTGGGGACCATAACTATTATTCTTATCAATTAAGTTTTCCGAGACAGGTTTGACTCCACAATCTGTGCAACAACGTGGTTTAGAACTTGCAGTATCTAGTTTTATTACAACACGCTGAACAGATATTCTTTTAGAGCGACATATTTGCAGGCCGAATACCGGAGACGAAGCGTATCTGTTTTATATAACGACTCAGTGCGTACCGCGCTGTAAACACTCACCACTTCGGTTATAAAAACCAATCTCTTAATGTTTTATAAGGCAAAAGTTGCTGTTTGTTCTGAGATCCACACAAAACACATAAACGCAATGTGGGCACCACGTAGAATTTTTTAATATTAAACCTGGAGGTATGTAAAGTTACCACTAGGCTTTAAAAGGTTAGCAGGCCGAATACCGTAACATCATTTTTCTCTGCACAAAAGGCAGAAAAATTCCCATTAACCTTTTAAAGCCTAGCTGTAACTTTACATACGACCAGGTTTAACATTAAAAAATTCTACGCGGTGCCCACATTGCGTTTATGTGTTTTGTACGGATCTCAGAACAAACCGCAACTTTTGCCTTATAAAACATTAAGAGATTGGTTTTTATAACCGAAGTGGAGAGTGTTTACAGCGCGGTACGCACTGAGTCCTTATATAAAACAAATAGGCTTCGTCTTTAAAAGGGTTAATATGTACAGAATTTAATAATTTCCAAGTGTTCCATAGGAAAAAAGCTACATTTCCTGTAAGTTGTTAGGAAAGCATTTGCGCTTCACTGCGAGACAGATTAATACATGTTTGCTCAGACTTCATACAAAGGTATGCCAGCGTACTCTCAGTACAATAATGTTAGGGTCTACACCTGGTTCTGGCCCTGCAGCTACAATTATTGTAAAATCCATTTTGAAGATACGGTAGGAAATTAAAAGTTTTATTTCCGACCTGAGAAGCCCCTAGAATTCTCCTATCATTTATCATCACTGAAGACAGGCCTCTGTCAATTTGTGTTCGGCTGACGTGTGGAAACAGATTTTCCGAACGAAGTACGACCGTCGCTAAAGTGGCTGAAATAACACCTTGACAAACGTCTGAACTGAAGATTTCCTATCCAATTTCTATATAATAAGTACGAAGCAGTGTGGTATAGAAAACGCAAAATGTGTTATAAAGTGATGTTATAAACATGAGTATACATATGCCTTTGTGTTAGTGTTGATCTTACACACAGCATTAACATTTGTTCGTTTGTAAGAGAAAAAACCAGCAAACACCTGTAATGAAATGATGCAGAAGTTCAGGCAGTATATATACATATATATATGAACATGCCTATATGTATATATGACTGAAATTTGTACAGAGATTACCAGTTCAATTAAATAACTACATTTCGCAAGCAACAACTGCACATCTGCTAAGCCCCCACACGATGTTCAAATATTCAGCACCAGAAAAGAAAGGCAACTCGTTGCGTAGAGTTACAAGTCAAAATCACAACATTAGAATCAATTTCATTATGATCCCCACTAATGTCGTCCTCCCACCTACGTGCACATCTAACATCTTTCTATGAAGTTTTCCCGATCAAACCGCTGCACACATTACTACACAAAAATAAAACACTAATATTATTTCTAATTCATAACACACGACGTTGTTTTTGCGTTAAGGAAACGCTGCAACACGTTTCCAGTACTGATACACAGGACTGACTGACTGACCGACCGACCGACCAACCAACCAACCAACCAACCAACCAACCAACCAACCAACCAACCAACCAACCAACCAACCAACCACCTAACTGACTGACTGACTGACTGACTGACTGACTAACTAACTAACTAACTAACTAACTAAACTAACTAACTATAGCTAGCTAGCTACCTACCTACCTACCTAACTACGTGGAGCAGAGGCCTTCTTGAGAAGCTAGCAGTTTCTCAGCTAGTCAAGAAATTCCCCGAATTTTATGGAGCCCGGTCGTTCATTACCGCATTCACAAGAGCCCGCCACCTGTCCCTGTCCTAAGCCAGCTCAATCCAGTCCATGCCCCATCCCACTTCTTGAAGATCCATTTTACTATTATCCTCCCATCTACGCCTGGGTCTCCCAAGTGGCCGCCTTCCCTCAGGTCTCCCCACCAAAATCATGTAAGCATCTCTCCTTTCCCCCATACGTGCTACATGCCCTGCCCATCTAATTTTTCTCAATTTGATTACCCGAATAATATTTGGTAATAAGTACAGGTCATTAAGTTCCACGTTACGTAGTCTTCTCCATTCGCCTGTCGCCTCGTCCCTCTTGGCCCAAATGTTCTCCTCAGCACCGTATTCTCGAACACCCTCAATCTTTGTTCCTACGTCAGTGTGACTGATACACAGGACATTATCATTATCAATGAAGGCTGAATAACAGTTACGCCTATCGCTGCAATAATTGCCTCCCCTGTTTTGCAACACTCCTGTTTTCCATTAACCCTATAAAATACAGACATACATGGCTCATAGCCTTATTCGCAATTAATTATTCATAATTTGCTGTTAATGATCATTATCAGTTTGAAACCACAGCAGACCTACTTCAGTACTGCATACCACAGTAGAGACGTACGTATATCTCTCTTCTCATTTTAATCCTCTTAACAAATTAATTAAAGGCTTTAAATATGATATTGCAGTTTATACGAGACAGTCAATGATGTTTACATTCGGGTGCAGGACCTGGGCACGCGGGACTCTGACATATGAACATCTCCCTGCTATTAAACGGGCAGAAGGTTGTTCAACGTAAAAATGACAGCTAATCATTAAGCCAAGCTACGCATTTAACAATTTCTAGTAACGTTATCTATTTAAATGAGATAAACCTTTCAAACCTAACAGCCACGGAATGCGATGCTTGTTACAATATTATGAAAATCTGCCTTTTACAACGAAATGCATTTCTGTATTTCATATTATTCTCGAATGCACACACGTACTTCGTAAAATTATCACAATCAATAGCGATTATGTCTCTAATTAGCACTGTAATTCAAACTCATTATACGTCCTGTGAGGTCAAAACTAGATTATTAACCCTTAAAAGACGAAGCGTATCTGTTTTATATAAGGACTCAGTGCGTACTGCGCTGTAAACACTCCCCACTTCGGTTATAAAAACCAGTCTCTTAATGCTTTATAAGGCAAAAGTTGCTGTTTGTTCTGAGATCCGTACAAAACACATAAACGCAATGTGGGCATCACGTAGAATTTTTTAATGTTAAACCTGGTGGTATGTAAAGTTACCGCTAGGCTTTAAAAGGTTAAAAAAGTGCTCAGCTCGGAGCACCATCTACATGTGCAACACAATCACAGTAACTCCCCAATCAATACACAACGCAAAAGTAGCGTCAGAGCCCCCAGTGTCAAGTGTTAATTTTTTGAGTGTCACCAATGGTAAACAAACTCAATTACGAGTAATGTCTTTCTTTCTTCCTTTCTTTCTTTTTTCTTTCTTTTCTTTCTTTCTTTCTTTCTTTCTTTCTTTCTTTCTTTCTTTCTTTCTTTCTTTCTTAGTCCTTCCCTCTTCTACCTACTTGTTCACAGTATGTGTCGAGGGCTTCTGTAATTTCAGTTGATCACACTTACACACACCCCAGTCGGTAGGACTCCACTGGACAAGGGATTGGCCCGTTGCAGAGACCTCTAGTTGACAACATAAACACTCTACAAGACAAACATCCACGCCTCCGGTGGGATTCGAACCCACGATCCCAGCAAGCGCTCGGCCGCAGACCTACGCCTTAGACCGCGCGGCCACTGGGATCGGCACGAGTAATGTCTCGTGGTACAAAGGAATTTCTCGCGAAAGCCTAACATATTTCATGTAACTTCTGATTAGTGTCATTTGAAGCAGGCCCGAATACGGCAGAATCCAAATATTGCCTGTGCTACAAGGGCCAGGCCTATTCCGTACGGCCAGGTCGTGTCTGATCCCGTGCAGACCTCTAATAGTTCCACCAAATACTAATGTTACGCACATTTCACATGAACGTCCACTTTATGAGGCCGATCTTTGCACTATCCAACGTTAAGACCCCATACGGGACTCTGTCCAGTCCACTGTTACAGTCTGATTTCATTTTCATATCTTCTTAATACAAAATCAGTCTCAGAAGTCCATATAAGCCAGGTAAGCCTGGAAGTTTTGCCGCTTCAGTTACTGATACTTTCACAACGTGACACACACTCATGCAACTTCAGTTCAAATCCTTTGCAGTTTGTTTACTACAAAGTTGTACCATCACCTTACGTTACTGTAGTATAATATGTTACCAAACTTCGCCGCCCCTGGGGCCAACTCAGCGTTTTACTCAGTGGGCGCCGGCGGGTAAAGCGGCAAACGGAAGAAGCTGACGAATGACTGTCACTTACTGCCAAGGTTACATACGTGTGCAGCTGTTCATTCACTCCCTCACATGTCTTTGTGGAATGATACTTAACGGACAGAAATAACACTGTTTGATCTTGTTTCTCAAACACGAATGTAACTCGAACAACCCATAAAAATCAAGTCAAACGCAACTACTTTTATTCTAAAAAATCCTGTCTTTACAGAAATTCAGTAAATGTTTCGGCCAGTAAGGCCATTGTGAGGCAACGCTGTTATAAAATGATATAATGGCCTTAGTTTGGGCCTTTGTGTACGTTTGTAACAGATTCAGCTGATGGCGGCATTACTGGACAAACCATCTAGTGAATTTTATAAAACAAATTGACTTTATAATAAAAATACACCATAAAAATTTTGTCTAAGGCATAGATCTGCGGTCCAGCGCTTGCTGGGATCGTGGGTTCGAATCCCACCGGGGGCATGGATGTTTGTCTCTTGTACAGTGCTTATGTTGTCATATAGAGGTCTCTGCGACGGGCCGATCCCTCGTCCAGAGGAGTCCTACCGACTGTGGTGTGTGCTTGAGTGTAATCAAATGAAAATAAAAGCGCACTACATCTGCTGTGAACAAGTAGGTATAAGAGGGCAGGACTACGAAACGAATAAAAATTGTCGTGTTTGCACTGGACTGTTTATGAATTAATTGAGCTACGATAACACAACGCGATGCCATCTTCCAAGTTTGTGCTAATTTTACATTGCGCTTTTCATGCCTTTACGTCCAGTTTACTGCCGTAACAGGCTCATATGACCAATTTTACTTTTGACTCTCCTGTTTAACGAGTTTAGCTTGATTGACGTCTTAGCTGCACATCAACCTCTGAATGTAACATATTTTACGTTTTAAACAGGCCAACATAGCCAAATAGACTGTCGCATCTACAAACATACTCACTCACTCTCACTCACTCAGACAAATTTTAAAAAGGAAACATTCGAAAATTTTGTTATGTAATATCGTCTTTAACTTTACCTTGAAACGGAAATTTCTCGTGAAAAACACTTAGCAGAAACGTATTATTTATTCTCAAATTAACGGCAACTTCTGTAAATTGTTCGAAAATAATTTCCTAAAATTATCGTGTCCTTAACACAGAGAGTAAACTTTTCACTCTGCCGAAGTCGAAGAGTACTAAATGGTAACTGCAAAACAAGTAAACCGAGCGTGGACTAATAGTTTGCCGAAACCCAGCAGAAACAGAAGCATGCGACGTCACTTAGTGTTCTTATTTATTTACTGTTGTCAAACATTTTCTGCTATTTTAATTCAAGTGTCTCTCAGAAAAATCCCACGAAATGAACCCTCGTGTAAATTTTCTCCTGTTATCTTCAGAGTTAATTATATTATTATGAGTACTGTTCATTTCGTCTTTCTGTATTCAGCCCGTCATAAAAGAAACAAGAATAAGTCAACGCCATCAGTAAAATTAAGTTAAACTTTAACTTCCTAGTAACAGAGCGTGAAAGTGCGTTCCTCAGTCTCAGACCTGAATTCAAACCTAAGCCTACACAGAGCAACTGACAGCGTCGTTAAATAAACAACAACCCTAAGCCCCTGCTGTCATCTCCCACTCTAAGAAACCATTTCCCTTCGGTCCGTCTTAATTTTATCCTCCCTGATTTTCATTGATACTTCATTATAAAGAATGCATTTCTATATGCGTGGCCAACTGATCTCCTTATTCCATTCCCCTAACAATTTCAGTATACAATAATTATGGTCTTTGTTATGCTAAACTAGCCCCAATTTCCATCCATTTTGATCCTTCCAGTTAAAAACATTTTTCTGGGAAGCTGACTTCAAACACTTGATGTCATGTTTTCCGTCAGTGTAAGAGACAACGTTTTGCAGTTGTAGTTTAACCCATCACAGCCTAATTGTTACTTTACGTACCACCAGGTTGAATATGACAAAAGCCTACACTCTGTCCCTACGTTGCAGCTACGTGGTTTTTATGGTTCTGAGAACAAACAGCGATTACTTCCCTTTACAGTACTAACTGACTTGATTTTTATGACCGAGGCGGAGTGTGTTTACTGTGCGGTACGAAATCAACCTTTAAATATAATTCAGGTTCCGCCTTAGTTTTTAAAAAGATAATGACCCTACCTTCAGACTGTGTGGTTCGAGGTAATACCTATATACTACATCTACATATATCGAGATAATACCTATATACTACGTCTACATATGTGTACGTACATTGTGAAATTTATTAAGTAGTATTCCTTTCTTTAAACCCCAGACGTTCCTTACACATAAACAAGTTAATACCTACAAAAGAGCGAATTTATGTCACGAACATTTCTTACCACCCAAAACAAACCATATTAGCGATACGTCAAGCGGTACACTAAGCTAGCAGGCGTTGCCACGACCGATCCCCGTGTTCAGAGCTCCTGTCCTCTACAGTCTCCTTGCTGGATGCAGGCAAACCCTGATCTCAGATTGCTTGAACCACAATGGCAAACGTGAGTCTTATGGCATAGAACTTCTGTACAATTTGTTCAGTTGCTGAAACTAGACAGTCACTTGTGTTTGTGCAGTGTAGTATCATTGCGCCTTCTGATCCTCCTTTAACCACCAGTGAGGACACTAATTTTGGTAGCACGTTTACCGTAGCCGCTGTCGTAACCAGGCTAAGGGCTGAGGGACAAAGGAATTTCGGTTCAATTCCCGGCAGCGGCATGAGGTTTACCTCGGTTCCCAATCCTTCAGAACGACTCTGGGACCCCACCAGCTGCCTGAAAGGTACACGAGACGTTTTACCCAGCAGTAAGGACGCCAAGACATTAGTGTCCATCCGACGCCGAAGTTACGAATGAGTGGAGATATAAGTTTACTTCTCCATACGCTTCCAAGGCGTGCAAGTGTACACCTTTAACACAACGTTTACGAGGACACAATTTTAAATACTTTATACGTTACTGTACAGATTTCAGCTGTATCGAATTTTGTTACAAAACATTAAAAATATCATTCATAACTTGAGTATGTTTGCAGACATACAAGGCTGCCTAATGCTGTGTATGATATGAATAAACAAAAGAAGAGAGCACTTTCAACTCATCACATAAATTATTCTAAGTATACAATCTTGTACGACAGTTTTCTCTAATTATTGTTATTATTATTATTGTATTTTTATTGTCACTTAACGATACATTAACTACGCAATTCACTTAACGTCGATTACACTACGATATCTCGTGGTGACACGCAGAAGTGAAGGTGACCTAAGGTAACCTAAGGTTATACCAAGACATTAGCATGTACAAATACTGCTGGTCATGCCTTTATATTAAGTATTCCAGACTTAGATGCTGGGGAAATTAATGGCAAAGAGAGAGGAGCAGTTCAGTCTCGACATATACGCAATACTTTCAATTCACATCCTATTGTATTTACTGATAATATATTCTGAAGGTGTAAATTATCTCGTTTCGATTAATAAATTTAACTGTTAATATTACAAATAATATAAATGAAAGAACAAAATCACAAATGTCTGTTTATGTGGTACACCCTCCTCCACTTCACATTCAGCTCCGCATTTCAAAGACACCTGTATCATTCAGTCTCTGCACAATTAACAAACAATACACCAATGAGCTGTTTGACTGCGGCAAAACTGTGACCAAATTTCAGGTTATTCCTACGCACCCTGCAAGCTATCACCTTTTAAAGGCTGCAACAAATAACGCCTGTTACTGAATCCAGCTGGCTCATAACCCAAGCAGTGTTACGTGTGGGAGTACATGTAACTAAAGCAGACCAAATAATCTCGCGTACCCATTGTTATAAAACTTGACTCTTGGCGTAAAGTACATTTTGATATCAGGGGAGAGCAGAAGCCTTGTCAACACTGGTCCGCCATTGTCGTCACAGTGATATTATATGGCCACGAAATTGAAATGGTTACTTGTGTGTGTGTGTGTGTGTGTGTAGCAAAGACGAAATTTTACCTACGTTCAACCATGTGTAGTTCAGCTTCAATGTAATGTGTTTTGTCGTTTTGACGGTGGAGGCAGTATTTGCGCCAGGCAGGGATATGTCTTGTTTGCTGGGGTCTGGGAAGGTAGAAAGGGATAGAGCCGCATAACAAGGGAGGGACGACAAGGATAAAAAGGGAAAGTAAAGAAATCAATAATTTTGAAGACAGACGACACAAAACATTACGTAAGAAAAAAGGAAATGGTTGTGATCATAGTTTTGGATTAAAGTGAGGCATTATTTTTAACAACTGTTACCTCTTGTTACATAATATGCACAAATTGTAAATAAATATTATTTTCGTTGCGAGATTTCAGACTCTAACAACGGTGGTGAAGATAGTGTCACAAACAAACGCCGTGTCATATTCCAAAAGCCTTGAAACTCAAAACCGTTACTTTCGTTTGTATATGCTACAGTAAATACTTTCGCATTAAACCAGATGCATGACGTGAGAAAAGCTGTATGCAAGACAGCACCTTTAAATTAGACATTACGAACGTTGTGCTACAAAATTATCTGGAGTATCAGTTGTTAAAAGGCACAGGACTGCAAAGATACGCGTATGACGGGTTTCCGTTATGAATCTGAAGGATTAAATAACAAAACTTGTAATTCAAAATTAACTGCACTCTTATAATGTACTCGTAATTCTAATTTCAATTTTAATTACCAATCCAGGGGCTATTTATTTTTCGACTGCCTGAATCAGCATTCACAAAAGTAAATTCTTCCTACTTTCTTCACATGAATTTTCCATCATGTTCTTTATTGAATGTATCTTTCAATTGAAACTACACCTAATAGCAGCATACATGAAACTTAAACCATCCAACTAAAACCGTTCCAATAGGGTCTACGCTTTCATAACTGAACAGTTCGCACGATGTACGTTTAGATTTGTATGTCCTGCAAGTCCAAGATTCTGTGCCCTTAATTTAGCTGACACTGTATCTGACACTTAGGTCTACGATGGCTACGTCCCTGAAGTGGCTATACACTTGGTGGCCAGGGTTCGCTTCCCCGTAGAGGTGTTGAGATTTTCCCCCTTCTCCTTACCTCATCCAGAAAGTAATGAGCCCCTGTGGTGGTGCTAGGATGGGTCTGTCATGGGGCTTAACATTCTTCTGTAGGGTGTCAAGGTTGATTCAGAATGCTTAGATATCAGCACCACTGCCACCACAATACGATCTTTAGGCAGTCTATGCCCCATTACTTCTGCTTGCTAATTGTGTCTGTCCAAGCCATGAAGGAATACAAGGGACATGAAGGTGTATCACCACTCACTCTTAGCCTCAGCGCTAAATGAGGTAAGTGGACAAAACAACGCCCCAGCCATTTAATACTAGGGAAACAACCCAGGTACCCATTGAGTAGGAAAATTAGTGGGCCCCGGAGCCGGTCTGGACGTTTAGGAAAAGAGAAATTAGTGTTGACATAACATTAAAAATTTAATATTCATGGACAGTCATCTTTATTTCGTGACTCAGAGCCAAGCGTGTTAACAAATCTGCAGATACAGCAACTTTGTCCCTGTTAAATCAACAGCACAAACGTAAGCGTCGTTCACAACAGATGGAGCTATGGCAGTTCACGTCAGTGCCTTTAATTCTAAGGGTCAGAGTTAAGTACCAGACAGAACATTTTAATCACTGTCGCGCACAAGCTATTCTGACAGATGTTACTCATGGTTTCCCTCAGCTTTTAGGAGAAATTCTGAACGCAGAACCTTCAAATTTGCCACAAAGTTTTCCTCTGTAATTGTCTGCAGTTCGCCACGAATGATGACTCTTCTTCGATGTTCCATTATCACACTAGTTTACAGCAGTTTTGTTACTACAACACATAAACAGTAAAAGGCAGATCTAGCCAATGGCTGTTTTACCATGACATATCCATCCAGTTGTAAAACGGGATGTCCAGTCTTTCCACACATAAGCCCGTAGGCAAATTCAGTAAATTTGTTCAACTAGAAATATTCAAGGCACGTGACATGAAGGATACACTTAAGCAGGAACGCCGTGCGACGTACGCGTGAACAGGCGATGCTTAAACGTTAACTTCAGATACAGTTTTTGCATGAAATAGTTCCTCAACATCCATTTTCCTGGAATGCTAAATTGCCTTCATACAACAAAAACAACTGTAATTTTAAGAAGTTAATGTAAGATTACAAATAGCTTTTCTCAGGGATAAAAAAAAAATAGACGGGAAATTGTTGCTATATAGAAGATCCATCAGCGATGAAATGAAAGAAGCAGAGAATAAAAGAGGTAGAGGGAAGTGTAGGAAGGGGAAAGAAATGACGAGGGAAGATCAAACCATAAACTCTATTTGCATGTAAATTGCCTAACACATGAACGATCAAAGATTAAATGTACACATAGTGGTTGTACGAATTGATTGAGTTTACCGCTCTGTGTTGCTCACCACACGCCCACCAGAAGCCCGCAACTTACGAAGCCGTGTTGAAAGAAACTTGAGGCGTGTTGACAGTCATATTCTGAGGTAACTAATACGTCCTACATCATGCAAAGAGATAAATAAACATAAAATTTGGAACGGTTACAATTTGTGTATTCACAACAAACAGACGACATCGTACTCATCCTACTCATAACTACTCACTTATTCAGAACTCATTTGACGCTCACCGTCATCAGCACGCAAGTCAAGTTAAAGCAGCAGTTAAGTATACAAACTGTGCTAAACAGTGCGCAGTACTCTGTATGCTTGGTACAACGAAGGACAGAATACAGAGGACAGAAACTTATTTCCAAGCTGTTTATATTGTAAAATCTACAAAACGGTGTAGCATTTCTTTTAAAAACATTTAATTCCAAATATCTTCAGTACGCTAGATCAAATTAAGATTTTTAAGGTTGCAACAAAATTTTAAACTACGCAGACACAATACCGTGCCATTCAAACTCATAAAGAGCTCGTATACACTACATAACTAAGGAGTAAATCCCTCGTACTTACGTGGGAATTGTGTCCTCTGGAACGCCAGTGGTGCCTAACAGCCTTTCAACCCCGTGACTTATACAGTACAATGATTTATTCGCGCAGTAATCAATGCAAAAAGCCACAATTTTTTCAAATCGCCTACTTAAGATTAAATTCATCTTATGACAGACCTCTGAGAGAAGAACATTAACGAATGCTGTTACAAGCAAGCCACTTTCTTACCGCGTAAGGTATCTATCTAGAGATGCAAAGCGATCGTGGGCAGTATGATTCACCCAACTGTTCTCCATCTATCAGCCGCTTTAGTGGTAGGCTAACGCTAACGTTTCGGATACGTGCTCTGTTTCCATTATCAGGGTCAGTTTGAAAATAATCCGAAAGTAGCTGATACACACAAACAAGTGTATTGTAAGTTTGCCATCGTCTAAGTGGAGCAGTCGATGGACCACCCACGATATTTCAAATATTGTTGATAGCACACGCGAGTTCAGGGTTGCGGGAGCAGCAATTACTGCATGTTACATTTTTCAGTTTTTTTAGTCCGGTACGTGAAAAGGGCATTAATGAAATCGGCTACAAAATTTTCGACTTTTCTATTCTTATTTTTGGCTTATGCCTCTATGTTTATTTATCATCACAGAATGTAGGAAACTGACTTTTTCACACACTACGCAGAAGTGCGTTCTCTGCTTTATAAGTTACTATTCTACACTACAATATAATGTACTATAACATCTATCTAATAACTGACAGCTATTGGTCCTCTAATCCATTATGAACGGTTTCAGAGCATCGTCATAATAACGCACAAATAACAGAAGACTGACCTATCCAATGGCTGTTCCATCATGATATATCACATAATTATACAATAAGATGGACTGAAGACCGACAGCAATACAGCGCATTTTTTCCTTGTGCCAGCTTCAAATTTGACACGTTATTTGCAACATTTTACTTCACTTATGCCTGACTACATATTTTGTCTACGTACAACTTATCGGGAATTTCCGGAAACATTCGCATGCTTGCTGTCTGTAACTGCTAGATTAGAAACAACACTTCCCATGTAATGTGAAAGTATGTTTAACGGCGTATAATGTAACCACATTTCGTGCGACAGGCTCCAGTGTCCCGTTGTTTATCGTCATCAGACCAAACGACAAAAAACTTCACACTATTATCATTTTGATTTTACATAATACAAGGACAATACCCCAACACGTGTCACACATTTCTGATACATCTTTTATCATACATTCTTTCAGGGTCTTAAACTAAAAGATGATAGTGTCACTCCACCTAACAATTTCGTGCGTCCGCCATCTTGTTATTGCTTATTGTACCACATATAAAATATATGATGGAGGGCGGGCCTCGAACTGTAAATTTTCACACCAAGTTTCGCGGAAATCGGTCAGATGATTTAAAATCTAGAATAGGCCTTACAGGCAAGCATAAAGACAGAAAACGATACAGATTTACACAAAAGCGTGGGCGGGCGGGCGCGCGCGCACGCACGCACGCACAAACTATTGTGGTCTCATAAACCTAGCGTCTTTTCTTAGGAAGGGAAAGTGGACTACCAAATATCTCTGAATAGATTATAATTAGAAAGGTCTAAGACAGACAATTTCTAGTATTTAGCGTCGTGAGGCACCCAGAACGTAAAGTGGCTAGATCTGTTCATAATTTCATGGACTGCGTATGCAGCCTTCTGCAAAAGGCCTTACAGTGACAAATAAAAAATCATTAAATCAAAAGGTTCACGCAATACCATGAGCGGCGCGTACGAACAGAGTAAGAAGGCAATCTGTTCACTTTCACTGATCCATAGGTTACGTGGCTACGCTCCTTAAACCACATTTTTTAAAAGTACCGAATGGCACGACGCTTATGTTACTGATGAATTATAAAACCTGTAAAGAAGTGGTTGTGGCCGGTTTCCTGTTATTACAAGAACATTTTTCTGTTCGAGGTAAACCACGACACCTTTACCTAGTACGCTACAACTGGTCTATAATCCAGCATTTTAAATCCCGCATTTCCCAAACACAATGGAGTTTAACTATAAACTGCGACGTTTGGTAAATCAATTTTTCTCTGTACACATAAAAATGACTGACATACATTCATGTCATCATATGGAGATTAGGACTTGCAATCTGCTTACGAGGTGCCTCAAATTTAAATGTTTTTATATAGATAATGATTCTTTGTAATTTGTGATCTACCCCTGATTTGAATTTTGATCCAGTGAGTGGTACTGAACTACAGAGAATTTAGGTCCAGTCTGCAACCGCAAGCATTTAACCCTTTAAAGACGAAGCATATCTGTTTTATATAAGGACTCAGTGCGTACCGCGCTGTAAACACTCTCCACTTCGGTTATAAAAACCGGTCTCTTAATGTTTTATAAGGCAAAAGTTGCTGTTTGTTCAGAGATCCGTACAAAACACATAAACACAATGTGCGCACCGCGTAGAATTTTTTAATGTTAAACCTGGCGGTACGTAAAGTTACCGCTAGGCTTTAAGAGGTTAAGCAATTGTCGCTGCTGCGACTACGAGTCTTGCAGGCGTGAAAACAAACACTCACGCAACATTTACTGACTAAGCCAGCACTGCGTATATAAAAAACATGATCTGTGAAGAAGTGTTCACATGCGTCTAGACATTCACTTTGTTTTACCTCTAAAACCAGGAACTGTAAAAACCTGAAATATGCGAAGTAATTCTCTGTTAATCTGTATGAAAATGGCACATCACAGACTGCACTCCAACTTCATAAATGAACCACTCTGCGCTGCGTAAGTAATTCTACGTTTGATTAAAAAAAGTCAAATTTCTTTCCATAATTCAAAATATATTTTAAGCCATCATAAGCTGCATATGAACCTACGTGGAAGTAACAGGAGGTAAAGATAAAATGTAACGTTGTCACTGTAAACGCCGTGGCGGCATACAGAGGGAGAAGGCGTACGGATCCACCCATTTTTAAACTCATTACTGGATGGAAGTGAATTGACGGCTTCAACCTCCCGGTCGCTTTACCGCCGAGGGAAAAACCTCCGATACCCACTGAGGAAATAACAGGTGACTTGCGAAAATGCACACTGCGGAGCTCCATGGTTGTGCTCCTCGCCACAGGACATTAGGATAGTTAAAACGAGGATACTAGTGGGGCATACGGCACACATAAGGGAGAAGCCAAATACAAGATTTTTGGGACAACCTGAAGGAAAGAACCGTATGAAGGACCCAGGCGTAAAGGGGAAGATACCATTAAAAAAAACGCTTAAACGAACAAGATAAGCTTATGTGCACTGAATTCACCTGGCTCTGGTTAGAAACAAGTGGAGGGATGTTGTAAACACTGTAAAGAAAATTTTGGTTTTTATAAAATACGGGTATTGTTTTTCAAGCTCGGGGGCTCTTAGTTTCTGAACGGCTTCTGAGATACTCCTAATAAAACTAAAACTTTATCACGACGTACAAATTCGTGTATTCCTTCAAGGATAAACTGGTTTCATTGATACAAACGTATCAGTATCATGTAATTGGCTGCAGGAAGTGAAGGTCATTTTAGGGCGGCGCAAATCAATGCAGGGTGACAGCACGTGTATTCAGTTATTGTAAAAAGGTAAAGCAGTCCCATTACAGGCCTGAACAGGCCTTGAGGGGTCCAGGAAGTTGAGGCTCCCAGATTTCTAGACAATCGGCACATGACGGCGGTAAGGTTGTCAGCCATACGCACCGGCCGCTTTCACCCCCCAGGAAATATTCCTGGTACTCATTTCTGTTAGAGGCTGAGTCGACCCCAGGGCTATAGTGCGACCGGAAGGATTATGTCAATGAAAATTTCCAATGACACCATCGGGAATCGAACCCGCAACCTTCCGGTTTGTAGAGCAGTGCCTCAACCAACTGCGCCACCGCGGCCCCATTCAGTTATTGTATAAACCTCAAAACTACACCGACTTTAGTAAGGAGCTTCTATTTTTCCCCAGTTTATAAAATAGGAATCGAACCACTATTCCTCGGTCGTCTGACCCGTAGCCTAGTCACTATACCGACTACAATATCCTGAGCCAAAGGACTATAACAGTTCCACATTACATGAATAAATAACAGTTATATTTAATATCGAACATCCCCATTGGCGTACGCATACAATGTACAAAATCTTCAGTTCCTTGAAGGAAACCAGTCACGACCAGCCTTGTTTTCTTCTCTTTATTTTAAGACTATTGGGCTACCGGTTTCGGCCAAATACAGCCATCATCAGGCTCCACAAGAAACATGAATACATGAGTACAGTTTTATGTATTCACGTTTTTTGTGCAGCCTGACGATGGATGTATTTGGCCGAAACCGGTAGCCCAGTAGTCTTAAAATAAAGAGAAGAAAACAAGGTTGGTCGTGACTGGTTTCCTTCCAGGAATTGAAAATTTTGTACATTATATAACAGTTAGTCAGAATGAGTCAACACAACTGCAAAACATGACCTCTATTAAGGGCATATGCTACTACATACTACACGGTGAGAACATTAATTCTTCTTCCAGATGTAGTCACACTTCATGCTGGCTGTCATCACTTGGTTTAATTCAGTAAAGTGATGTTCTTAGAATGCTATTACACTTGCACCGGTGACATGTTCCTTTGACCTTATCCAGTATATGGTACCGCCAACACACTAGAATTATCCAAGGATTTGGGTGTGAGTGAAATAAATTAATCACTTCTGTAAAAAACACCCAACGAAATGGGTTTTTCCAAAGTTAGCCACAGATTATCCCACCATCAATTCTGCATAATTTATTATCCGAGGTTATCAAACACTGTACCCAAAATTAAACTCTGATATTCGGCATCAAGCTGCTACTAACAGGAGCAAAGCGGGCTACAGGCGTTTCACAGTTGCAGGGAACACTCCTTCGATTCGGGAGATGTTCTACAAGAGTCTTCGACAGTTTAATCCTTTAAAGACGAAGCGTATCTGTTTTATATAAGGAATCAGCGCGTACCGCGCTGTAAACTCTCCACTTCGGTTATAAAAACCAGTCTCTGAATGTTTTATAAGGCAAAAGTTGCTGTTTGTTCTGAGATCCGTACAAAACACATAAACGCAATGTTGGCACCATGTAGAATTTTTTAATGTTAAACCTGGTGGTATGTGATGTTACCGCCACGCTTTAAAAGATTCATATCATGAATGGGTTGTAGGCAAACATTTCTGTACTCTTATTGGTTCATTTACGTAAATGCTATGTTACTGTCTCGAAGAAGGCCAATTCATGTCTCTATAAACCGTAAGTTTTACAAAGCTGCTTGTTTCTCAGAGACATCTTCCAGGACAAAACAAAACAGATTCAACAGTGATGTCAGTATGCATCTCCTTTCACAAAGAATCGCACGGTAACCATGTCTGTGTTGCAAACGTAAGATACTAAAGTGTGTTAAAATCGAGTAAAATCCTCAGACCCTTCATAACAGTCAAAACATTAAAAACATTATCCCTTGAAGTCTGAATTCAAATTACACTACACAACACTTTACTCTAAACTGAAAATATGAAACCTTATCATTGACAATTAAAACATATAACTGCGTATTCTTCAATAAAAAGTACCAAACATAATGCATAAATTTTAACCTACGTGACCCGAAGTCCTTAAAGGACCACCTTCACTCCGACATGTTTCGGTGGCATATATACCACCATCATCAGGGAAACAGGGAGTTCATTCTGGAAGCTGGGACACCACTGGTGAGATACAGTCCTTGTTATGCACACATTGTCGGAGCCACTCCACAGGAATGGATGTGCGTATGGCACGGCCGGCGCTGTGTATGTACTGAGTGACATTCTCCTTCACACAGGCCATCAGGTAGAACACGTCGGAGTGAAAGTGGTCCCCTAAGGACTTTGGATCACATAGGTTAAAATTTGTGCGTTACTGTTGGTACTTTTTAGTGAATAATTCAATAAAAATGTGCTGTGAACAGAACGTAATTGAATGTAACTTCGTAATTTTACCTACTTGTACGGTAAGGTAACACGCTAACAACGACTGAGAATACAGTCCTAATACCTGGGAACTGCTTATCGGTAAAGCTTAACCTTTTAAAGCCTAGCGGTAACTTTACGTACCACCAGGTTCAACATGAAATAATTCTCCATAGTGCTCAAATCGCGTTTATGTATTGTGCACATATCTCGGAACAAACTGCAACTTTTGCCGTAAACATCAGCAAACTCATTTGCTTTTTATAACCGAGGTTTAAAGTGTTTACTGCGCGGTACGCACAGAGTCTTTATATAAAGCAGATTACGTTTCGTCTTTAAAGGGTTAAAGAGGAATTTCTGAACGGAAGTCTTTCCGTGCGACGTTTGAGGTTGAGCATTAATAATAAACAGCAGCAAACGAGAATTGTGCTGAGCTTGTCGGTACAGACCGGAAATGGTTATGCGCGCGCGCGCACGTATGCACGCACACACAGACAACGGGATGGGAAACCAAAACACATTTGAGGTTGTCGCAGCGTTTTCGATGAAGATTCAAGTCTTCTGGGATACGGTGCCGAGTCAATTTTTAAATAGTTACCAGCTTTCGGAGGAGCCTGCTGCATACATCTTCACGTTCGAATATCTGCATACTGGAATCAAACGCCTGGAGAACGGAACGGCTGTGGCATCAGATCTGAGTTACCTATTTCGAGAGCCCGACGGTTAGAACCGCAGTTTTAAGTGTGGTACGTTTTGGATCCCAATCTCTATATACGAAACAGAACTTACTGACATTACTGAAAAGTTTTGTCCAAACGCCATCTGTTCCGATTAGTTTGTGCATTGCATAAACGTTAACAGTTCACAATCGGGTGTCTAACTTCAGAAGTCCTTTATATATTTCCCAGGTACACATCTAACCCCTCTTTAAGCTTTCAAGTAACTGTCCAGCTTCATGGACACGTATGACAGTGTAATGGAGAGGTTTCCTTCCACAGACATGAATACTTTTGCAACTCCTCTTTACTTTCATGGCGTTTTTATTTCGTCAAAAGACTTTTTAACCATTTCGTCACAGTCTCCTGCAACAGAACAGATTTATCTTAAATTATGCTTTTTTCCTTACAAAAACAACCCACTTTCAGCTACAATCCGATTTAGCTTTTACAGTGCACTTTCAGTGAGTTATTTCTTTTGTTTCATGCTACTTAACATTTCTATACCGCCCGTTATTTCAGAGTATCAAACCTGCCCGTGGTTGGAGACTAAACTAATGAATTATAAATATACATGTGGACAATTTCCTACAGAATTTCATCGTCAGTGCTTCAAAAGTAATAAAGAATGTTGAACTATTACATATTTGCAGAAACGCCGCTTCAAAAAAGCGAATGTAAACTCGGTTGAAAGGTGTCACCGTTTTTAAAAGGTTATCTTACTCTAATTCCGCTCATTATGCCTGCATTGCGTATGTTAGAGTAAGCTGAAAAACTCCATAAGTAGACGACACTCCATGGTTCCAGTTATAATTTTTCAAGAATATTTTATGTGGGTTAACGCACAGGGTTCATTAAATCGTTGACAAATGTGGTGTAACATAATGCACAATGTACTACAAATGACCAAAGAATTAAAGCACTTCTCCTAGAGTCCGCTTGTTACTAATCTACGGCTAAGTTATAACAAATATCTTAAACTAGTAGGCCTACAAAGCCAGCCGAAACTTAAAAATTGGAGACTTGACAAATCCCACATCCAGCTACAGTTTCCGGAGTTAATCTTATCTTTGACCCAGTCTTATATACTGCTGCACTCAGGGAAATCTATGGAATCAGTTTCACTCGTCATGCACGCTATCACCGTGGTAATTCATTGACAGTATGGTAAAAGCGGTGGTGCCACAACTAACTAACCAACTAACTAACTAACCAACTAACTAACTAACTAACTAACCAACCAACCAACTAACTAACTAACTAACTAACTAACTAACTAACTAACTAACTAACTAACTAACTAACTAACTAATTCCATGGAGCAGAGGCCTTCTTGAGAAGCTAACAGTTTCTCAGCTAGTCAAGAAATTCCCCGCATTTTATGGAACCCGGAGGTTCATTACCGCATTCACAAGGGCCCGCCACCTGTCCCTATCATGAGCCGGCTCAATCCAGTCCATGCCCCATCCCACGTCTTGAAGATCCATTTTAATATTATCCTCCCATCTACGCCTGGGTCTCCCAAGTGGCCGCCTTCCCTCAGGTCTCCCCACCAAAATCCTGTAAGCACCTCTCCCTTCCCCCATACGTGCTACATGCCCTGCCCATCTCATTCTTCTCGATTTGATTACCCGAATAATATTTGGTGATGAATACAGGTCATTAAGTTCCTCGTTATCTAGTCTTCTTCACTCCCCTGTCGCCTCGTCCATCTTAGGCCCAAATGTTCTCCTCAGCACCCTATCCTCAAACACCCTCAGTCTTTGTTTCTCCCTCAGTGTGAGAGACCAAGTTTCACACTCATACAAAACAACAGGTAAAACTACAGTTAGTGGTGCCACTACTGAAAGAAAAATTTCTGTAGGCAAAAGGCGAGGGTGAAATAGGAAGCACAAAACCTCACACCTCTCCACTCTTTCATGACGCAATTTATGACAATCGCTGTCACTTGGCCTACGTATCCGTAGGTCCGAGAATGACTTGTTCCATGTAGGCAGCCTAAGACAAGATTTCCGATTCCTAGTCTTACGTGCGTTAGGTACACAGACAGACAGACAGACAGACAGACAGACAGACAGACAGACAGACAGACCGACAGGCAGACAGAGAGGGGTCATTCCGTCTTGGTAAAACACATTACATTTAGGAAGAGTCCGAGGCAAACTTCGAAGATAACTTTTTATTCTGACAAAATCGATATGCCACTGTGAATCAATTTTGGGCCATGCGATATAGGCGGCTTCTGATAATGCGTCAGCTGTCAACTGATCATATTCTTAAGTAAACTGCCCAGGATTGAAAGCGGGTAGAAACGCGATGAAAAAATCATCAGACTTTTTGTTGACAATATTATGAAGAGGTGAATTATACAGGGTGTATCTAAGATGCTGGGACAAATTTCACGAGTAAGTGATGCACATGTAAACAAAGAAAAATCATATAAATACATGTCTGGAAATGAGTGGTTTTTAGAGTCTAACTGAAAGACTACATTACCCCTTTAAAGACGAAGCGTATCTGTTTTATATAAGGACTCAGCGCGTACCGCGCTGTAAACACTCTCCACTTTGGTTATAAAAACCAATCTCTTAATGTTTTATAAGGCAAAAGTTGCTGTTTGTTCTGAGATCCGTACAAAAGACATAAACGCAATATGGGCACCACGTAGAATTGTTGAATGTTAAACCTGGTTGTACGTAAAGTTACCGCTAGGCTTTAAAAGGTTAAACAACAGATACCTTAACCATGTAGTATTTTACTTACAACCACCACATATCCAATACACTTACAAGACACGTACCCAGTTTAGTAACCGTTGCGTTGTTATTGTTCATCAAGTCATAATTCACAACAAATACTCAAACTATCCTACAACCGAACCAATTCACGCACGGATATATCTGATCATGAACTGTAGCACCCTTTCGAAGGCCCCGAAGCAGTTGCGAATGGTTTGACAGGTATCAACAATGCACTGGTAAAGTGTCCCTTCATTTTCAACTTCAGCTGAATACACTAGCGATCTTGCTTCAATGTATTCAATTTACTGTACAAACTAATTGCACATTATTTAGTTACAATGAGTGTTAAACACCTAGCTGCGACATGTTTCGATAAAAGTGAACCATCCACAGAGAACACAAAATGCCATGTCTAAAACCACCTGCCAGGTTCTTAGTGTCCCCACACATAAAAGCTAAAGGACTGAGTTCGGGCGAACGTGGATCAAAAGGTTATTGGGCTGTACTTCGAAAACTGTTCGCGGATATAATACTGAAATGAACTTTATTGCCTTGTTTTGATGTGGGGAACTTACTCCTGAAGTTTTTTCGAACATTTAGATACAATCTTTATTTCTGATGTTTCGTCTCCATCTTCAAGGCCAGTGCAGCTGTTGCTTAACGTTGACGATGACAGTAAGGACCGTCCCGACATCGCAGACGTACAGTCCACCTGTACAAGGAACCAACACTCACGAATAAGAACAGTATTAACTGCGACAAACGGCGAAGGACGGAAACAATTGGTAAGGAACTGTTAATCAAACAGCAACGTCAATAGTCGTATTTCATTAAGCATGCTCATATTCTTTACAGGTTTTATATAAAGTTTCAACCAATGACAAAAACAGATCGTAATAAGATATTCACGTAATGTCCTCTGATATTTAATGTTTTGTATACCGTGCGTGTTATTATGCATCTTCTGACGTGACCGATGGTGAACAACTCTGTACTCCACTGCGGTATTATTTAGATTTCCTCTTTAATATCATGAAATTTCTCTGGACATCTGTGTTTTAAAAATGCTAATGTCATAATAAAGGATGCGTCAGAATATTTAAGTACATTTTAACGGCACATATATGAGGGCACACTCTACAAAATTGTAATCCTATCCCCTAACCCCCGACGTGCTGCGTGCCCATGTTGTTAGCAACTACCAGGCATACACATAATGTCCTCACAGCCTTCACACTTCCAAATTTCACGTCTTTAACAATATCAACATGACGGTCGCGCGAATTTATGAGATGAAAACACCATCGTCAATCAATGTAAGATCATAAAAGTGTGTACAGATTTAGGTTTCCACAAGATTATAAAAATCATTACAGCAGATTTTATGAAAACGGGAAGGAAAATAAGTGCGACGACAGTGCGAACTATGCTGGCGAGAGCCTGTACTATGCATCCTTGTGACAAACAAACTGGCACTTTATGAGTCTCGTTACCACTTATGCTTTGGCGTGTCGAAGTCCAAGTCACTGGCCCACCTTTCGGCAACCCGCGTGCCTTATTACTCAGTTTTATCTCTAGTGCTACTTTATTTTTCAATACTGACATGTCTTTTAATAACTTGCCTCTAAATTTTGCCTTTGTCATTCATTTCTTCCTCCCAAACGTACGCCATCTCTTTCCAATTCCGTGCTTTATTCTGATAATTCAGCTGTTTCTTCATCTTTTTATATTGGTGTAACAGTGCAGGTTTGCATCGTCTATTTTCCGACTTCCTGAAGAAGGAAAAACATGAAGCTTTTCCCGTGCACAACACGCACACATACAGCAGGAAAGGATGTGTAATCTAATTCACTCTTAACCTACACACTTCTGGACATGACCGGTCAGCCTAAGGTTCGGAGCTTCTTTTCCAAGGGAAAAGAATTGCCAGAACTTTCCCACCTTCTTAACCGATATTTAATTACTCTACTTACTTGTCATTCACATCTGACCTTCCTGTTGTCTTGAAACATCCTACGCTGATGTCGCTGACAATACTGCTACTAATTTTTACGAAAAACTCCCACTCCTCCCACCTTCCGACCCTTCATTTGCACTCGTGTCATCATCCTTGACCCTACTGGCACTATATGCACGTGACATAATGAAGTGACTTCCACACTGAACGCTGTGGCGTAATATTACACGACATTTATCTGATGACATGTTACAAATACACCCAATAAAAGGGGTAAAGTTTCCTTGTATTTAGTTAACCTTTTAAAGCCTGGCGGTAACTTTACATACGACCAGGTTTAACATTAAAAAATTTCTACATGGTGCCCACATTGCGTTTATGTGTTTTGTACGGATCTCAGAACAAACAGCAACTTTTGCCTTATAAAACATTAAGAGATTGGTTTTTGTAGCCGAACTGGAGAGTGTTTACAGCGCGGTACGCACTGAGCCCTTATATAAAACAGATACGCTTCGTCTTGAAATGGTTAAGCACCATGATACGGAAAAGTATAGAAACATGGGAACTAGACAGAGGTGAATGGATACCTTCACATCATTATCTCCTTATTTCGGGGAAAGGAGCCCCCATTCCAAATGACCAGGAGACTAGCTGGGACAAAGAGCCAGTAAGGACGCAGTGCAGGAAACTCTTTCAGTGCATCGAACCCAAATCAACTGCTCGTCCGAACCAGAGATTAGTCACCTGAACTATCCCGACTCCTACACCTCATAAATAGAAGGGACGATACTAAATTCCACGAAACCTAATCCTTCTAAACCATCTGGCACATGCTTCAATACGCGCCTTTATAATGGGAGTAGTAGAAAGAAAGAAAAGCGTTTTGTCATGGAAATCAACACGGGTGACATAGCGTCCAGAGGCGTAACGACCCAGTGTATATGGCTGAAAAATCCGCTGGCGGAAATGATGCGTAACATTTCCTGGAGAGAAGAAAATGACAGGTCCAGATAAGATAGCCCTGAGGATCACAACCTTGCAGTAATTTATGTACACGTAGACATCTAAAAATTTTTCATCTCTGATCATGACAGGATTGGTGTTCTATCGTGCAAGTTAGGAACATTCACTGCCAAGTCTTCACACGGATAACAGAAATCTACCGATGTCTGACTTGAAAAATGGAATACCCAGAATAAAAATTACTTGAGTCTCAAGTAAACGCTTAGTACTCACAACTTCCCACGGTGTTATTCTAGACCACACTCTGACGTGTAACAAGCATAAAACTTATTACAAAATTCGACTGTATAGGAATATCAACTCAGAACTTTCATTTTAACTTTCACCTACTCTATAAGTATCTTTAAAACCGAAGTTTGAGATAGGCCTCTATGAAGGTATAACTTATTTACTTCCATACAAACCGCGAGACATGGGACCGATAAAAACACAAGTTGAGAAATAAATTTGTACCAACAGCAGAATAAGTAAGGGTAACAAGTTGAAAATATATAACAGGCAAATCTAAAGCCAAAACGCGTGTGGGCATTCCAGCTAACATTATCGTTAAAACACTGACCAATTGGAAAGTATGATTATTTACTCAAAACCACAGAAGGACAGTCCTTTCTGAGAAGCTAACTGTTTCACGCCTAGCCAAAAATCTATCAAAATTTTATGGACGCAGAGGGTTCACTACCGTGTACATAACAGCCCTTCACTGATGCCTGTCGTAAGCCAGATCACTTCAGTCCACACCATTAAATCGTGCTTCTTTAGGGTACATTCCAATATTATCCTCGTTCACACCGTTTTCTTCCAAGTTATCGCTTTCTTCCACGTTTCCCCTGTAGTTAATTCCTCTTCCTTCCATGCGTGCCACACACTCAGCCCAGCCCATCCTCGGTTACTTCATTATCCTGATAACATTTGAAGAGGCACACAGGCCATACAGCTCTTCTTATATTATTTATTTTGTCACAGAACAATACAGGTAATGCAGCGTCATTATAATTGCTTTGCAGGTATTTAATGACGGCAGGATCTTAAAAATTTGCACCTGTCATGCATAGAGTTACCGTCACGTAATAAAATCAGGGAGATAAGGATGGTCGACACGTGTAACACGAATGAATAAACCAGACACGCATCCAAAAGTTTAGCCGAATCACGTGGAAGGATGATAAAAACTGGAGAACTACAGGCAGGAGGCAGAAGACCATTACATATTGCGTACAATATTACAAATTAGCGAGGCCTACGATGTAAATAAAAAACCTCTCGACTGCACTGGACAAATGTTTAAAGTGCTTCAGCTGTTAAACTGTTTATTGAACAACGGAATGTTTGCTGCAATACGAACGTAGCTCCAGCAATTTGATGCAGTAAGTCACACTGTTGGTTGTGGTGCAAAAATACATTCAGTCGCTCGCACCAGCTTTAACATACATACATCTTCATGCATATTCACCGAGCCGGTTGGTGTGGCGGAAATTCTTTAGACTTATATTCGGCTCGAAACTCAACCAGGATATCTGCCATCCTGCGCAAAAGTTCAGTGGTTTTCGTCAGATTCTCCGGGCAAACATTTTACATTGATTAAGCCACGACCGCTTCATGTCCAATCATTTTTCAGTTCTTCATTCAGCAATCGTACTTAACGCTGTGTAGACTGAGATACGGATAGAGTCCTAAAATGCAAAGATACACGCGCATGTTGTTTAAATCTTAATTTCTTCCTACACGTCTTGGTGCTAATATTTAAATTGCAGGATTAGGTCTACCTAAAGTGACTGCAGTAAAAAAAAAAATTGGGAAAATTACGTGTCTGGACCGTACGTGAAGTCAACTTTAACACACAACCATATTTCTGTCCTCAATACCACTCAACATTTTAGCTATGCGTGCTATTAAATATGCAAAACCTGCCCGCTATACTTAAACCTGACAGTCAAAGCGCTCCTCGAAGCATTATTCGTAACGTGATTTAAAGCAAAGTGAAAGCAACTTTACTTATAAGTTAATGTGCTTACACAGTTAACTCCTGCAGTATGACACATACGCAAAATACCAGTTCCCATTCCAAACGAGAATGACAAAGAGAAACAAAAACAGACAGCAAAGTGATACCTGAGCGCAATATGTGCAGAAGTGCCTGACAGGCCCAGGTACATTCTTCAACTTAAGTATTTCCGTATAGTAAAAACTCGACTAAAGATTTAAATAGCCTTTTAAAATACTGGATTTGAGCACAATTAAAACATGACAATCACTCAAACCCCTGTGTGTTCCATTGACCGACACCCTGCAGAAGAAAACCACTCTCTGTCAAGGCCGATCTCGCAAAGTTCAGCAGTCACATTTAGAACACAGTTTGAAATGTATTCAGCAATCCTTACTTCGTAAAATTAGTGAAATCGTTGAAACGGCTTAAGTGACACTTTTAAGCGCGTTAGCAAAATTGCAAAAAGCGGCTATTAAGTTCGTCGTGTCCGTCCGATACTGGATCTACGCAAGTAACTCCCCCAGACAACGGATTTTCACGATACTGGACACTGGAGAACTTCATAAAAAACTTTGTAGCTAAGCAGTGAGGTTTTCCAGTCTACGCCGATGAATATTCCAGTACCCTTGGTCATCACGTCGTATACATTCGTATGCAGGCAGTTACATAGAAATTTGCTTCACCTTTCTTCAGAGCAGCCCAAGAAAAATCGACTACTCAAAAACGTTGAATTTTGAAGAATAAATTAATAAAATGAAAAAACAAGACAGGACACCGTGATTGAGTCGAGGAACATGCAGTTATATTCGTACGTAAACGAATTCAGTTGCAGTGTTATGTTGTACTCACATCATGATTTTTATAACATAATTTTTAAAATCAAACATAAATTACGTAGTATATATAACCTCAGGGTCAGCCACCCCCCCCACCCCCACCCCCGCCAAGGAAAAATTCTGGGTGCGCACCTAATTGTTACAAAACGCCGACTTCAAAATGAAGGAACCTTCCACATAAAGACGCGCCAGTGTTTAGACCACTCTAGCGCCCAGTAGCGACAGTCCGAAAGAGAAGGTCTGAACATTAGCATTAATGCACGTGCTGCAACTGTCCTGCACGGAGGATTACTCTAGAATTCCGTCAGCTCCTGAGTCATCCCACCCTACATTAGCTTCCTTGTATATTTGTGGAGTACACATACAAGGGAGATCCAACAGGGAGGGTATTAAAATACACATAAAATGGGTGTATCCCATCGTTCTGCTACCAGTCCTTTGTTAACAGGGGAGCAGTGAAGGATAGAGGGTGGGTTTGTACAGTGAAGGGAATGAAGATACAGGGGAATTGGGACTTGCACCTCATCTATTCTCATTACACGCTTCGCAGAACCTCACTCTACGTATTTTGTAGTATTTATTTATAGCCAAAATGTTTCAGTGCTTTTCCCTATGTCCTGTTCGAATCGTTTCCAAAACCCTACTCCCTACCTACCACAGGCCTCGCCCAATACCTCCCTCTCTGCTCCACAATACGGTTTAAATAATTGTTCCCTATCCATGCAGTGTTCTCCGCCCCAGTCACGGATCAGATACGCACAGCGTTGATCTATAGAAATCGCTGATTTGGAACAAGAACTAACTACTGGAATGAATCATAGTGTTCGCGTATCACTTGTCCATACACGATGTAAACAAAACGTCAAGGATTTTGTTGACATCGATATACAAAACATGTGCTGCTTCTTGTCTATTTTCATATTAAGAAGCTGGTGTTTATACAAAATAGCAGAATCGTCAGTCACTCAGAAGTGGACACGTTATACAACGAAATTCTGACGAATTACGTTTACTAGCGAACAATATTTCATCAAAGCGTATTAATAAAGACGTATATGTATACATCTGTTTGGCAGAGTCCGTTAATTAACAATTTTGCTACCTAAAGCAATACTCATATTGTATTAACTCTTTATTACATAACCAAATTATTTCGAATCAGTGCAAAATCAGTCTCAATGTTGCAGGGTGACTTTAAACTGAATAGACGCCTGTTGGGTATGCAATAAAATTTAATAGGGTAACGGCGTGTACGTTATTTGGTAAAATTATTCATTACGTGACGGAAGAAACCTAGAAAATGTGAACACGGCAAAAAATAAGCAGAAAAATGTGCTGCCCCAGAAACACCCTTGGGAAGCTCCCGATCACACATCTGCCGCACTATAGGAAGCTACTTCTGATTTTGATATAAATATGAAGTATCTTTTTAAATCTGGTAATCGAATTTGTTGATACTACAAATCGCTCTGTCACACGAAACGGCGATTAATGTTCACATGCAAATTCCTGGAGTCTTTAATTAGTCATTGAATTAATTACAATAATGATTAATAAATTATGATGTGCAATTTTTCAATTCCTCCGAGAGGAAACCAGTCACGACCAACGCTACAAGTGTTACTCGTGACTGGTTTCCTCTGTGAGGAATTTAAAAATTGCCCCTTGTATACATACGCCAAGAGGGATGTTCAACATCAAACTTAATAAATTATTATTAAATTTTCAACACTGCTGCAACCAGTCGTTTTCGACGGGAAAAAGTCGAACGCTCCGTATTACAGCATTTCACGTAAATTCCAGAGCAGCCGACAAAATTTTTTAACCAAAATATGGTATGGCACGCCAGATGAACAAAGAAATAAACAGCAACAAAAATACAATTTTTAATAATCATACTTTGCTGTTTAATTAATGCAAGCTGACTACATGGAACTAAATAACAAACAGCTCACGTCTCTTTGTGTACTGTGGAATGTACAAGTATTAAAGTATTTATATTTAAATCCAGCCTGAAATCCAATTCACATTTAAGTTAAAAAATGTTATATTTAAAAAGTTTTTATGTACACAATAAATATTTGTGGTAAACAAATATTCGTTGCGAACGTAAGATACGTAACGCATCCACAGACATATCGATATGTATGCACAGAGAACGATATGTATTTGATGTTTGTGGCTTTTCAGAGTTATGTCACTGATTAAACACAGCCAGTTTCGGTTGTATAAGGCTACAGGAAATTAGAAAAAAAATATTCGTATTCATATACACCGAAAAGTTTAAACAATAACATCAAAAACCATTCTACGCCAGACCAACAAACCGCAGACATTTTAAATAATTACGAAATATACTGCCGATCCCAGTGTCCGCGCGGTCTAAGGCGTGGGTCTGCGGCCGAGCGCTTGCTGGGATCGTGGGTTCGAATCCCACCGGGGGCATGGATGTTTGTTTCTTGCACAGTGTCTGTGTTGTCAGGTAGAGGTCTCTGCGACGGGCCGATCCCTCGTCCAGAGGAGTCCTACCAACTATGCTGTGTGGCTGAGTATGATAAAGTGAAATTAAAAACCCTCTACACCTGCTGTGAACAGGTATGCAGAAGAGGGAAAGACTAAGATGATGAAATATGTCACGATGTGATACAGGAACTTACTAACTAACTAACTAACTAACTCCATGGAGCAGAGGCCTTCTTGAGAAGCTAACAGTTTATCAGCTAGTCAAGAAATTCCCCGCATTTTATGGAACCCGAAGGTTCATTACCGCATTCACAAGAGCCCGCCACCTGTCCCTATCCTGAGCCAGATCAATCCAGTTCATGTCCTCCCATCCCACTTCCCGAATGTCCATCTTAATATTATCCTCCCATCTACGCCTGGGTCTCCCAA